>CAEFZY010051980.1:0-22395 GCA_903066815.1 Brachyrhaphis roseni
CACTGTTCCTCCAAACATTGGGATCTAAATTAAATGTAAAATTTCATTGTATCTAAAAGTGGATTCTAGGTCCCTGAGCAACACTACTTCCTCTTTTGTCTGTTAGGATTTTGTTCTTTTAACTTTTATGAGCTTTGCTCCACAATTCTTTTGAGGCTGTAGTCATCCCTGTTGTGCCTATTGTTTTTTTTCTTTTTTTTCTACTCATCTTTCCAATATTATGCTTGGATACAGCCCTGTTAGCAACTAGCTTTTATAGAAATGACCCTTGTGGCTTGCCACACGTGATAGTGCAACTGACAGCTGGCATGTCAGCAGTTGTCTCCATGATTGTGTTCACTATGACCAAACATTTGTTACTAGTCTGACATGGAAACCTGAGTTTTCATCAGCTGTATGCCATAATTATCAAAACAATAAGAATGAGCAATTTCACTGTGTGTAATGAAACTGAAGAAGTTTTCCCCTTTTTGAATTAAATCACTCAAGCAAAGTAAGCAAATTGTTGATATTGTATTATTATAGATACTATATACAGTATACTCTTGCCCAAAAACGTTAGATTAAAACAGGTTTGAAATATCACGATTGTGTTTTTTTTTATTATTATTACTTCACAAACAAACCTGCACCTTAGTGATGTGACAGTAGTAATAACTCAGACTGTTTTCTGTTTGCAGTACACTCTCCTCCCTCCATGTTTCAGCCACTGCTGCCTGCCCACGCCATGACCTCCTTGCCTGTGTCTCATGCCTAGCTGCTCTCTCTCACACACACACGCACACCTTCAGACCTCACCAGCGTTTCTTCTCCATAACCAGCTGCAGTATTTTGATCCTCAAGGTAAATCTGATTTGATGCTCTTCACATCATTTCATTTAAACTTCAAGAAATTCATCCTTCCAAGGAAACACACTGTTGATGACCATGACTTACAGTTCTCTGTGTACTGTATAATGTGGAAATGCAAAGTTTTCAGTGTACCTCATAGAGCTGTGACACATGGCAGTATATTTGTTTATGTTGTTGGTGACAATGTCTGACTGTGCTACTCCATGTGAAAGCCAAAAGGCTCTAAACTCCGTATGAAGGTGAACCTGAATTTGTTTTGTATAAATGTTGCAATTTAATTTATTGTATGTGAAGTTTCTGTTTCAAGAATAAAGAACTAATTTCACAAACCTCAAGGAAATGATTGAAAACCTACAAACTGTGTTGACATCTCTGCACAGCACAACATTTTATTGTTTTACAAAACATATTAGCTTATGAATCCTACAAGAACATTTTCACATGCAATTCTAGAATTTCAATTCTGCACATTACATACATTTAAACTCTTTTCATGTCAGACACCTCAGAGCTCTGCATCTTCACAATTTTTACTTTTGAAGAGAGTTTGAAAGAAAACAGAGTCCAATTTTACCAGCAGGGAGGATTTACTTGTGTCTACTTGCAGAATTGTGGTTGACCAAAAGAATCTTATTTTCAGACGTGGGAGGGAGCAGAGGGGATATAAAAACAAAGTTTTACACTTATCAGACCTGAAGTACTCCCCCCGGTGGGAATGAGACTAAGTCCCAGCTACATGCACAACAACAAAGAGAGATGTACGATTCAACTGGGAGTGTAGCCGCTATTCAGCGCAACACCGAAATGACAACATGTCACATGTGCGCCATGCCCCACTGAGACGCTACATGCTTCGTTAGTCCTGTTCCTCATCCACAAGAACTGTTGTTGTGCTTTTACTGAGCGGCTTCATGTCCCGGCGTGTTCAGCTCAAACTGGTGCCGTGGGTGTGTAAAGTCTGGCAGCGCTGTCACTCTGAGGTACCAGGAGGGTGGGCTCTCATGTGTCACACACACACTCAAGGCAAAGACTCACAAACGTGAGTTGACTTTAAAGAGTCAGAGATTAAAATTATTTAAATAACAGATGCATAAGTCCACCCTCGATAAGAAAGAAATTAAGCAGAATAGAGTTTTTGAGAGTCAGAGGACAGCTAAGATGTTCATTTATTCAACGTTTTTCCAAAAAATAACGGACATAAAACTTTACATCTTATTCTCTTTTCTAGAATTAGTCTCAAAGGGTAAAGACATAAAAAAGGCTGGGTTTTACAATCAAACACAGTTAAACAAATGAACTTCCAACTACATCTAGCACATAGATGGGAGGAAACTGCTTTGAAATGGGCTCAGAACTCCTACAAGAGTAAGTCAGCAGCTCCTTTTAGGATGCAGTGAAAGAATAGTATCAGACTTTGAAAAGTTGTGTAAAATATTCACAGTTCTAGATATACTTTACTGCAGTCGCAATAAAAAAGGTTTGGTTGTACTGCAAGTGCCTTACAGCATTCAGCTGATTTTTAAAGTGGCATCAGTTTGGCAAGGACGTCAGCTAGCTGAGAAAAGCCATGTCTCCTCGTAAAAAATAAGCCTTTGTGAAATCTTTAATCATTTCTAGCATCTTCTATAGCCCATAATAGTTAACGATTATTAACTTTAATATATTTTTCTCTAGTTCACACATTTGCATACCAATATATTAGCACCAGGAAAAAAGCAACAAAATAGGACAAGATAAAACAATCATCAAAAATGTAAACAATGCCATTCATAAAAACGTTACCTCACACATTCTTAGGAGAATATTATGACATATTTTGATCTATAAGGTCAGCAGTGCATTTACCGTTCACCAGTAGTACATACAGAATACGGCATGTAAAGATTACTGGCTCCCTCACATGGCAAAAACTGGAAACTACAGGAGCTTAAAGTGCAACAAAAGCTGAGGTAACTGCAGTCCCAATAAAGAAATTTGCTGTTCCACAAGAAACCTTTAGTGGAACTTGACTGCAACTGTAAATAATACGATTAGTAATAATAATCTGATAGCAGACGGCCAAGGACAGCTATCTATTTAAAGGGTTTAGACTTGGTGTAAACTTGCAGAGTCTGAATCAAATTATTATTTTTTTTATAGAAGCTCATGCCAGTTAAACTGACATTTGACAGTTTACCGCCTCATTTTCTTCTTCTTGTAACTACGCGCAATGGTGTCGACGGTCTTTCCAGTACTTCTACAATCATTCTTTTCTGGAAGATCTTCATCAGGTTTGGGGTCATGTGGTAGGGCTTGCTTGGCGAGCCGTTGTTCACCTCCAGATCACACACTATAGCGAGACAATATTAAAGACATTTGTGATAATGTAACACTTTAAAAATTAAAACCCCTACATGGTGATACGTCATCCATTTATGTTTATTCAAAAAGAAATGATCACATTTTCATCTGTTTCATTAAGTAAATAAAAAAAGAAGTCCTGTACAAAACCGAAACACAGATTAACCTCCAGACAGACGTGTGTATTATACTGAATATTAAAACAGCACAACATCTGAACATCCAATAATCCAATAATAATAATAATAATAATAATAATAATACAAATAAAAAGACTACCAAAAATGGCTTTGAAATCCTTTTATAAACTTTATCCCAAAAACTCCTGGTGTTAAGTCTAAAATTACAGAAGGAGGAACATCTTTCTATTCCTTTTTTTGACAACTAGGCACATAAACTAGCGGCTGCAATCACATGTCCTGAAGATACTCAGGCTCTGTCCAGATTTTAAGCAATAACCATAAAATTTATGTTAAAGTCTTAACCTCCCACAAAGTCTTTGTGTTACAGTACATACAAGGGGGTATTAACTGAAATGAAATGACTGTGTGGTGAACTGAAAATAAGAGTTTAGCTGGGTGTAGTGTTCAAATCATATTCGGATTTGTGTTTACAATCATCAAGGATGAAAATCATCTACAAAAATGTGGGAAACAACAGCAAAATAATCATGCTGCAGGCAGTAAATTAAACACACGATTCCTTTACTGTAGGTGAATCAAACAGATCATGATTTCACACCAAAAGACCAAAGTGCGATAAGAAAGTGCCCCAGAAGTCCAACACTGTTCAGGTTGATGCTTTACATCATAGTCCATCAGTGGCATCTGTACAATTTAAGGTCCCCATGTTTGTTTTGCTTCTTTTAAAAAGAAGCGAAACAAAACAAAACAAAAAAACAATGCGTCTCCGCTTGTGCATCCATCCTGTATATCGATGTGCATCCTCAAAGTAAGGCAGAGGTCAGCAGAAAATACAGAGAAACATGAAGAAAAGCTTAGAAGACAAAAAGGCAAGTATCTGAACTGGCTCATGAGAGGAAGTGAAGCCAAGTGTTTTTTGTTTTTTTTTCGGTCCACTGTGCTTTGGGACCTGAACTGTTTACATGTCCTTTCATGTTCAGATCATCCCTGCATCCAGTTTAGATGTTTAGCCCTCGAGAACTTGCAGAACCTCCACACACAAAGCAGATATGGAGAAGTGAGTCAGAATCAAAAGTTCAGGAAAGAAACGCCTGCACATCGCTCAGGAGGAAGCACTCGATTTAGTACGCTCCTCTCCTTTGCGAAAGATCTTGTGCAGGCCTGGAGATACGTAGTAGGGCCTGGAAGAAGAGCCATCATTCCTCTCCAGGTCCTCACCTGAGACCGTATCGCAGCACAGAAGGAAAACAGCAGAGGCAGGTGAGCGGTGCAAGAGAGATCGAAGGAGAAAGAAAGGTAAAAGCTTAGTGGAGAAAGTAAATAAAAGCAGAATAGGCAAAGGTGGAACAGTGAACAACTAGGAATGCCTTTAAGTCATTTAGAGGTAGCTTTGTAGATCTACCGCATCCCCACACGTAGCTGATACGCTTGAAGTTTATAAAAATACTGCATACTTACAAAAGCATAGGAACAGCGTGTCCACACACATGGCATAAACATTAAAAAAGCCACTTGTGATCATGAACGACCCAATTATCAGCGTCTGAAAAAAATCAAAAGATGTTTAGTCTACATATCATTTTGGTTTTATGCAACAAACAACAGAATGGGTCAGATTCGGTCAGAATGGGGCCCTCATTGAATAGTGAGTTCCTAACTAAATTCAGCTCTCGTTGCCCATTGTTGTTATATCAGACATACTATCATGTATTGTGCAGCCAATGATTTAAATCACAAGTAAAACGTGTTCACAGCTTGCAAAACTGTCATAGGTTATGTACAATATTTTGGTTATATAATTTCTTTGTATTATATAAGAGTTTTTACTTTACAATGATTTGCTAAGAGGGACTGTATTGGTTGCTTCGACTTCCTGTGTGTCCACTTGATGTTACCCAATGTTTGAATTACAGTTTTTTTTCAGCTGTAATTCTGAAAAATTACAGCTGACAGCTTGTAAATGTGTAAAACCAAGCGTTGACGTCTCTGACTGCGTCAGCTTTTTACACCGAGTTTATGCTAGCCTCACCGGGCTTAGACTGCGCATGCTAGCAGGAGCACCGTCATCATGGCGACTTGTTTTTCTGAAGCATATGACGTTCGTGAGATTCCAAGTTCCTTATAACTGACATAAAGAACAACGTTGCTTCAAATAATGTATTATTTTCTGTATAATACATTACAAGCCAAATTTGCTAACTAATAAAACAGAGACTAAATATTCTAGCCTTAGCCTAACTCTTCAACAAACTGCTCTGCATGTAAACACAAACAGAAGGAGCAAGACGGTAGTTTATGGAAAACTGTCTCTACAAATAGAGTCAATTCCACAATTAGATAACATCTAAACAACAAATAAAGAAGTTATGGATGTTTTAGGTTGATGTGCTGTCAGAACCTTACAGCAGCCAATGGGGTATCAGAGCAACACATTAACACTACCCTGCAGACACTTTTGTTGGGGTACAATATCTGTCTACCTTAAGAAAACTACATTCAGCAGCGCACCCTAATGCCAATGAAATGACCTGTATTTGTTTTGGGTTTAATCAAAACAAAGCACTTCACACTACATTCAGTCATTCTCTAATTCATATACAAATGCTGAATGAAATGCAGTGTGTTATTTTTAAGTTCAGCTAATATTCATGCAAATAATTCCTTTTGCCAAATTAAATTTAGAAAAATGTCTCATTCTAAGCCAATAGCTTTAATCAGTGGGAGTTAAACTGCATTCATTTGCATTATGATGACATTTTAACTTCTTACCAGAAGGGGGACCCAATTGAAGTTTAGTTGAGGTACCATATCTTGAACAATTGGTATTCTTTTGGAGAAGAAGAGAAATGCAAGGACCCCTGAAAAAACAAACAAATTTGTCCAATTTGTCCAAGTGTATGTCATATTTTATTTCTAAATGATAAAGTCTACAGAATGTGTTTAAAAAAATACAGGTAAAATAATACTAATTGATTAGTATGTCCAGAATCCAACATTTTCTCCCCTCTTCTTGCAGCTCAGTCAGATAAGACGGAAAGCCTCTGCGAACAACAACTTTCAAGTTTTACTACAGGTTCCCAGTTGAATTTAGCTGTGAACTCTGCCTCAGCCTTGATTAAGTCTTTTTGCTGTCAGGTTTTCTTTCCTTCAACTCTGACTGGCTTACTTGTATTTGCTGAGGAAAATTATCAATACCCTTCACAAGGATGGTAGTCCCCAAAAAGCTCATTGCTGAAGAAGCTGTTTGTTCACAGAGTGCTGTATCCAAGCATATTAGAAAATTGAGTGGAAAGAAGAAATGGGACAAGAAAAGGTGCACCAGAACAAGGGGGAACCTCAGTGTTAAGATTGTCAAGCGAAATCAATACCATAATACAATACAATACAATTCATTTAGGGACATAAGCAACTATATAAAATTCATGCCAAACCTTTCTGATTTTTATCTGTAAGAAAAAAAAAGAAAAAAAGAGAGGGACATTTTCCTTCCATTTAAAGTTGTGAACTATTTTGTGCTGGTTTACCATATAAAATCCAAAATCCATACAATTATGCTGAAGTTTGCTTTTGGACAATATGAATTAAAAAATTAAAGATGGACAGATACGTTTTGCAAGGCGTTCTATGTAGAAGTACTTAATTTGGGCAAAAATAAATGCGATTTATGTTTGATTAAAAGTATCAAACTGAACTGAATAAAATTACCCTTAAGGTGAAACAATGTCTTTAAAAGAACAAAGATAGAACAGGAATTTGAAGCCGCTTTTGACATGCTACTATTTACAGAAGTCAAATGAAAGGGAAACTTACCAATTCCTCCTGAAATGACCAGTTTTCCTATGAACAGCAGAAAGGTGATGAGGTTATCTAAGACAACCACCCTTCAGAAGAAAAGTAAGAAGAAAGATATCAAAGCGATGGAGAGGACTTTTCAAAACAGATTTGTTATTCTAAGCACCATTACATTAGTGAGGATGAAAATAACTGCAAAAGTTGCGCAGTTTACATTATCGTTAAATCAATATAGTTTCCAATTCTTTTTTTAAACTTAGTTGCCTGAAAAGAAAAAAAAGATCCAACTTAAAAGGAACTGTGACACTTACAGCGGCTTGCAAAAGTATTCAGAAGCCTTGAATTTTTCCACATTTTGTCACATTACAACCACAAACATAAATATATTTCATTGGAAATGAATGTTATGTGAAAGACCAACACAAAGTGGTATACAATTGTGACGTAGAGAGAAAATTATACACAATTCAAAACATTTTTTTACAAATAAAAAACTGAAAAGTGTTGTGCGCAAAATAGTTTTGCAAGCCACTGTATTTGTTGACGAGTAAAATGGCTTTTAGAGAACTGCAACAAATAAAAAGCTAACACAGGTACACACCGCAAAATATTCCTCATCAAGAGATCAAAAGCGTCCCTGGAAGATTTGCAAAAGCTGTGCCCGTATATTGCTATCTGTTGGTGACAAAGTATGTAGTTAGTTAGGCACGAGAGCGCAAGCATGGCCAAACAACAGCTATAACCCCAGCAGACAAATTAACAAACAGCACGCAGTATGACCTACCATAATGTATGCATTTGTGTTAAGAAACTTGATGAATCTTTCCAGGCACCAGAAGCAGCACTTGAGGCAGTGAAGCAGGAACCGACTCATACAACTTTGAGAACCTGGGAAGCCAACATCATCACTTTATTTGAAATAACTGCTCATTTTATCCAGAGTAAGAATGCCAGTTTGTTAAAGAGTTCAAACTTGCGTTTCAATTTGAGATGAAGGTTCTCAAGAATAATTCGGATCATCTGCACCATAGCAAGGAGTAGAGAACCAAAGGCTAGAGAACCCGTGTGGTAACTGTGCAGAAAGAAAACAAAAAACATTTAGCTGTGATTAATTTTAACACTGGAACAGAAATGATCAAAACCAAGCAGTTTCTCATGAGACGATTCATCTCATTCTATGTTTTACTGACAGTAAAATACTAATGTTTTGCAAGCAGCAGAAATCCTAAACCAATAATCTTTTCTCACTTTTGAGATTTTTATTTTACATTTGCAACTCTTTACCCCAGTACACAAGCATATAAATATAGACTTATACAGAATGTTATTGGCTTACTTTAAAGTGCATCTGAAACCTACCGCATGGCTCTGCTGAACGAAGCGTAAACAGGGCAGGTAGGGATGTCTTTCGGCTTCCTCTTGGCCCAGTAGTAGGAGGCGAATGCCCCTGCCAGGGTGCACTTTCCCAAGGCCAGGACAAAGTTGACCAGCCAGAGGAACACAAACAGGTTACAAACATGGAGGAGGATGATGTAGTTGTGGTATACAGTCTCTCCACCATAGAATGCAAACATGCACTGTGCTCCAGGGCACTCATTGGCTATGTTGGTCTGACTGAAGGTCTAAAACAGAAAAAGATGAGAATTTGGTATTTAGTGAGATGCTCAGAACATGATTTTTGAGTAGCATCACTATGCATCTGCAGCAATCATGTATTTACTAAACATTGTCTGACCAAGTTGCATAGGAATCCTTTTAAATAAAAACTATTGCAAAGGCATAGTAAAACCTATTGACACAAACAATTCATTTCTCACACTGCTAATCTGATGTGTGTGAGTGTGTGGGTCTAACCTTTGGACTGCACGTGAGGTCTCTATGAATGCACTGATCATCAGGGGACGTCACCTTGTAGATGGCGTTACCTGAAGAGGCCAAGAAGCTGAGGGAACACCAGATAAGGCAGCAAACCCGATAACGCTCAACTAAATTATAACTACCACACAAAGCAAAATAACAGGGTCATCTGAAAAAGTTTGAATATATTTGAAAAGTTAATTAATTTCACATGTATATATAACACGCAAAATAAAGGATACACTGCTGTGACAGCAGAATAGGCTATACAGATGGCCAGAAGAAAAAAGGTGACGATCGGGTAGAAGAGAGTACATATGATGTAAAAGATGGCCCTAGAAACAAGATCAAACATTGTATGAAATAAGGTAGACATATACGGTTTACTGGTTAAAGCTTATAGTCACACTCACACTCACCTGCTTCCTTCCTTCATTAGTGCAAAAGCGATGCTTAGATTCTTTCTCAGAAAAATCAGCATAAGAATGATGACAACCACAATCAAAATAAGCAGGATCACTAAAACACAAACAACAAAACAGACACTTTCATCTGGTCTTCATTACCACCTTCGGTACTAACGCATGTGCCGCCAAGAATGGAAGTTGTTTGTAACGTACTCAAAACGAGCCATGTCTGGCTCATCTCAAGGTAAATGCTGAGATCTGTCTGGAAGCCAATATCAGAGATGGCGACATTTGTATCTGGTTTTTCTAACAGAAGAACATACTCTTTGTAACACCGCCAGCCGCCTGAAAATTCCAACAACAAAAAAAAAGGAAGCCATCATAAGACCATTTATCATAAGAGCAGAACTAGAAGTAAAACTTTTAAGATGCATTCGAGTTGTGCAGACTCACCATAGCCAGCTGCAATGATGATACCACATATCATGAGCCACAGTATCACACAAGCAATGTAGCGCATCAGAAGGATGAAGCTCAAACTGAACACCATGGTCATTCCCAGGCCTCTGTGGCAACAGAGACAGGATGGCATGAGAAAAAGTAAACACTACGCCAGAGGCTGCCAGTAATCTGTGGCAGCCTTTTCAGATGGGATTACATCTTCGCCAGTCCAAAGCACAGTACACGCACACTTTTGCAAGTCACTGTATATAGATAGGTCACTGTGTATAGCAGAATATGTCCAAATACTTGACAAGTCAATAGTAAAAACTTTCATTTAAAGAATTTACAAGAAACTGTCACATAAAACATACTACTGTACTTACATTAATATCCATACCCAGGAATTTGCATAATCCTCCAAGATCTTTACGCCAATTTCTTTGGCATTCAGCAGTTTAGCTATCCCCCTGTTGCAAAGTAATAATGTATGAGAGAGAGAAAGAGGAGACGATAAACACATTTGAAGACCAAGTTTGCAACCTATATATTACTAGCTTACTAGTGTTTGTTGGATATAATTTACTATGTGGAATGGTTTAGAGATTGTTTTTTTTTTATTAGAAGTTTACATACATTCAGACTACCTTGACTTGAACCTATTTGGAAAAGGCCAACAAAACAATTGAAAGGCCAGTTAAAATAACTGTTCACAAGTATTAACACCACAGAAAGAAGAACTAAATACTGGGAAAATGTATGAAAACATTTTATTTAAAACGTTTTATTTAAAAAAAAATAAATAATAAAAAAAAAAAATAATTATATATATATATAGGCTATATATAATTATAAAAGTGTTGTCATTTTTATAGCGTATGTACTGTGCATTCCTGGTTTCAGATGTTTGTGATATCACTTACTTAGATTTCAGTGAATAATAAAGTAACTTTAAGAATTAAAATACCATGTTATATAATAACATCAAAAGTAAACACATAGTACATAGAAGATTTTTAAATGTTGAAGAGTTGTAAAGAATGACCAGCAGGGGGCACTACAACCTTTCCCATTATTTAAAAAGTATAGCCCTGGGTATAAAAATAACAAAAGAGACTTCAGAAAAATAAGAATTTTTATTTTTAACTTAATGACCAAGCAGAGTGTGACAGAGAGTAATCAGAGTGTGTTCGCAAACACAGAGGGGTAGTCAATGTAAGTTACTTTGTGTTGTAGACTCAAACCTATAAAGCAACCCCCCTTAACATTTAGCAAATTTTATGAATAAAAGTGAAATTTAACCTTAAACTATAATCTAGCTTTCTGAAAGACAAAGGCAAAGATTCAGGCTGGCAGGAAGCAGATCTTACATAGCAGCTTCTCTGAGATCGTTGACAGTCCATATGTTGTCGTGACGGTCTCTGAAGGTGGTCTGATTTGCAACAGTTAATAATCCCTCCTTTGATTTGAACTCAGGAAAGCACCGCTGTAGTACTGAAGGAAATTTGGAAAGGAAACATTAAACGTTTGAATTTGCTGTTATGCCCAAAACCTGTCATATTCCTGGAAGATTTAGTTTTAAAATGACTTTCATTCAATCAAGAAGTTTATTTTGTAGTAGAAAATAACAAGAAAATCCCAGAAGACAATAGAACAACATAAAAGAAAGCAAAATGTTACATGTTTTGCAGAAAATTATTCTCAGATGAGATTTCACTGCTTGGTTCTGCCTATTTGGAGCTCCTTTGAGAATGAGTTGTTTTAGCGCTACACCGCTGTTATGCAAATAGCATGGTGATGACCAAACCAACAACTCTGTGCTGACGTGAAAATGGCTGCAAAAAGACATACAATTGTACAACCGTACATCTTTGACCCTGAGTCAGGCCGTCAAGGATACAGCAAGCAGCTTTTGAGAGGTAATCATGTTTAATTTGCATATTTGCAGTGAAAAGTACAAACAAAACTTTCTTTTGGTCGAAGTCTGTTGGCTAGTCTTGCCGTGTATCGTCAGTAGTTTTCAAAAAAGCCGGTTGTGATTCAGAAGTGATTCAGACAAACACCAGTTTTTTTGTTGGCAATGTGGCTGGGACACCAGACAAGTACTCATTTTTTCACTTACTTGGTTTGCTTGGCACAAGCATTAGAGGGCAATCTTCATCTCGAATGACCTCTGCAACTGACTGAAAGAGTAACAGACGAGACAATGTTTTACACATCTCAAAATACGTAACAGTCATCGACCAATCGGTTGTTTAAAAGAGAGCGTTAAGGTCAATAATTGCTACTATAATTTTCAAGGGCTTATTGTTAAACAAAATCTCTTTTAATGCTGTACAGAAACTTTCAACACCACAAATTAAACACTAAAAAGACCAACAGGTTTGGCCATCATAATTTATCCTGAGTGAAACCTGAAGTTCAGTTCTGACAGAATTGAACAATATTCACACTTGAAATGATTTGGGAAGGAAAATGATGACTCAGTTCCAAACAGTATTTGTGTGGTGTCTTTTGCTCCCACACAACACCTTACACAGCATCATGCTAACGTCATTAGCACTGAGCTGCTGTCAGTCGAGAGAACACAGCAGAGGGGGGCATGAGTAAAGGCTGACTCTTTTCCGCTTGTCTATCAAAGCTATGTACATAAGTTATTTAGTACATAACTGCAGACATGGAACGTTAACAACTTAAATCATATTAAAAAAAAAAATATGTTGATGTTGAAAAAGCCTACAGAAACAGACTTTAGGTGGAAAATAAATGGTTTGGTTTCATCTATCTATAAATCAGTTTGTGGGAAGAATATAACAAACATCGGTCACTATTTCCTACCTTACTTCCAAACACAAAGCCAGGCTTGCAGAATTGCCCGTAATATTCCCAGCTGTTAACTGTAACTTCCGATAGCGTGGCAAATCTGTCAGGGCACTTGGAGACACAGAGCTGAGGGAAAAAACACATCTCTTGAGGATAAACTTCACCAGTTTTGAAGGAAAGATTGAGAAAAATGCTTTGTTTTGTACAATGCTCTATCGGACAGTCTCGTACCTGAGTTGTAGGGCACTGGAGGTTAATTAAAACTGCAGGACTGGCACATTTCAGCATATTGAAGTAGAATAATATGTTTTTATTTCTACAAACAAAGAAGACACAGACAAAGAGAGGATTTAGATTAGAGAGATCTAAAAGTCTATTGTAGAGCGACAATTGCTAAGCAGGTCTTTAGGCACACATACACAGAAAAGCAAACACATGCTGTGCTCTGTGTATTAAGACTTGTCAGGATTAATCACAAATCATCTCTTGTGTACTGTGCTGTAGACAAAGCCTATTTAGAGCGTAAAGAAAACAATGAGAAGCTGACAGACAACATGGACATCATAATTATTTCACTGTAATGTCAGTTTTTGAAGGCAAACGCATTGTAACTCACGAATTTGAGGTGTCCGCCTGGCCACAAAATTGACCCTGGCTGTCAGTTGGAGAGATGATTTTCCTGGGGTCTCCGTGGAACCAGGCTAGGAAAAAAAACAAGAACTTTTCATTTCAAATGCCACTGGTAAGATCACTACCCGCCTTTTCGGAAGCCAGAAAGCAACAAATTACATGACAGTTAATAAAGATTAAAGGAAGTCCTACACAGTGGCTGACAGGAGTGTTAGGGACTGTTGTCGTATATAATCTAAATCAGGGGTGTCAAACTTATTTTCATTTTGGGTCGTATCAAAAATCTGAGTGTTCTTAGAAAGGTTGCGCCAGAATGTATTGATAAAACCCATTCATTTGCTAAAATATCATTAAATAGCTATTCCAGCATTCAATAAGTGTTAAAATTAAATAATTTTGAACGTCTTTTCAAACTGGTTGGTCCATCCAGGATTTTGATTGTTTTTTGCAATCAAAATCACAGACTTTGTGGTGCTAATTAAGAAATATTTGGAAGGAATTTATACGATATTTGCACTAATGTGTGATGTTAAATGTCACTTTTTATTATTCACTGTATCGGTCACAGACTATCACTTGACATCAAATTAAGTTGAGGCAGCAATCACTTAAACCCAATGGTTTTTGGCCAATTTTGAGAACAATTGTCAGTAAAATTAGAAAAATATGGGGATCCGTTGATAATTTTTTTTGTGTGTGAATTTTGCAGATTTGTGAAAACTGGAGAGCGTTATTGTTGTAATTTGGAGTTTAGAGGGCCACATAAAAAGCTACGGCGGGCCAAATTTGGACCCTGGCCCTCGAATTTGACTCANCAGAGCCTTATAATATCATTCAGCACATTTGACCACTGCTTTTAGTAAAATGTTTAGAGTTCATTTAATTTTGAAATGCAGTGCAATAATTTTTAGTAGGGCGGAGGTCAGTTTAATGAAGTTTCAGGCCAAAGAAGTTAGAGCATCAAATTTTACCAAGTATCAACCATCTGACAAAGTGTCACTATCAGATGAAACAGAACTGGTATGGATGTTCAAAAAACCATCCAGGCACCACACAAGCTTAAAGTGTCATAAAAGCTGCTAACACCAACGTCTCTTTCCAAGAAAGAGCAGAACAAAAATAAAGGCCTTGCTCAAAAACCAAGTCTTTTAGTTCTGACTGAAATGCGTAAATAGATGTATGGACAAAGTAAATACTAAATTAGGTTGTGTGTTCTGATGAGGCTCATTTGATGAATTAAAATGCATTTTGTAAAATAACCTTTAAGCAGTGCATTAAGTGCACATTTCTGTGTAAAAGTTATTTTATTGGTGTGATGATTTTATTTTAAATGTGCTTTCCCTAGCTCAAGGCAGAAAATGATCATAATTAGCAGAAATAAAGGAATTAAAACATCTGTCTTTATAATGTATTTCACTTAGCCAATTTAGTTGCTGAAATAAATGAACTTTTAAATAATATTTTATTTTACTGAATAAGTCTGTACATTCAAGAAAAATGCTAGATTGGTAGATGATGCAAACATTTGGGCAATCTTGTCACAATGACGAGGAGAATGTTTGGATTAGTCCAGGTCATATTTTGAAGTATAAGAAGAGTGCCATCTATCAAAACACTTTTCATTAAAGGTAAAAATGTACAGATTAGAAGAGTATAAGCCTGATAAATCAGAAAGAAAATTTACCACACAATCTCTGTTAAAGAAATAAAATCCTTTTTCTAAACAATTACAAAGTTAAATACTTGACTGAAAACAACACACTATTATTTTGTGATTTTTTTTTTCAAGGTAAAGACATGACCAGAACATAGCACATTCTTTGAGTGAAGATGTTTTATTTAAATTTACTACTCCAAACAACCAGATATTTGGGTTACTAACAAGCTTGCTAATTCAGGGCTTTTGTGATGTAATCACCAGCAATGTAGGAAACTCACCGACAGTACCCAGGGCGATGTAGCCCAGGATAACAATGAGAAAGATAATGCAGCAAACCACATCAGTGCACTTCCTGTAAATTAGAACACAAGCATAAATAATAAAGAGGGACATAAAAACCCGAAACAGGGAGTTTAGTTTTACAGTGAACCGACAATTTGCTGTTATTTTTGAAGAGTAAAAGAAAACCACATTACGTGCCCCTGGATTTATTAATAACTCTTACACAGTAGTAGGTTTATGGCAGGTGAATTACAGCTCTACAAATATATGATGTACATATACCGAGGGAGGATTATCTCTATACTGCATTTTCAAAAGAACTGCTGTAGTTCTCAACCAACTTCCTGGTGATAATCCAATTCCCCAAAGGGTTAACTGTCCCACTGGCACAGAGACAGATATTTGAAGATGTTCTCTCTCTTCACAGCAGTCTGCCAAAAATAAAATATATATTAAATTAAAAAAAAAGATAAAAAAAGAAATACATCCTCTCTCAGTCTTTTTTCACTCTTTTATAGGCTTGCTGCATAAAGAGCTGCCTTCCCCTCCCTCCTGCACAGTGAGGGGTTGTGCAGCTTGCTCATTTTAAAACCATTCAGATGTTTGGAAGGAATACACCCATCCGCAAATGAAGGAAAGTCCAGCCCACTGTGTCAAGTGGCACCATTCAAGCGAAGGACAATTCAAAACCTTCCCATGGTGCCGTCTGCTTGGGAAATTGACTTGAGGCTCTCATCTCCTCCACTTTTCAAAGCCAAGGTCAATAGGAGGCCTAAGCAACAGTACTTCCTTTGAGTCTCTCTTTGGGCAATGAATTGTCCTTATTTTTTCTGCAGGAGGACTACATCACTGCATACAGACTCTATTGCACCTCACAGTGAATTAGTAGAGATAACAGCAGTGGAGAAACCCATGTAGAGACGAGGAAAAGCTGAAATACACACAGGCATTTATAATAATATAACTGTATATGCCTATAATACTATAATATGGTCAAGCATATTATTTTCCAACATGACATTTGTTTTTGAATTTTTACAACATTTTGACTTCTGAAATAGCGTCCAGTTACACTATTAGTTTTTTTTTATCTCGTGATGTAGACCATTTTATCTAGGCATAAAAGAAAAAATGGTGTCAAAATTGGTCACTGCTATGCATGTTTATGTCAGCCATAAACACAGAATATAAGGTTTATAATGACAATATGCTGCTCTATCACCAAAGTGTTTCAAGATACTGGGTCTAAAAAAGAATATAGGAAAGCAAAGTGACACTTGTTTCATTCTTTTTTTTAAAAAAATGTCTGGGTTCCTATAGAGAGAATAGCATTCATAATTTTAAAATCCATCTCCGTCCTCGATGGTAAATAGCTAAGATATCACTCTTCAACATCAGAGGTAAATTACAGGGAGAATATCTAAAAGCTAAGCATCCTCAGGTGAAAGTGCCTCTCCTGTCTTTTTATCAAGGTTTCCATGAATTTCTGGTCTGTTTCATCTCCACATTTAGACAGGACTGCATTTTTTAAGGAAAAAAGCAAGCACAGCACTAGTGTTAAAACAAAGTCACCTTTGAAGCAAATAAAGGTCAGTGCTGGAGGAAAGCTGATAAAAAGAGGAGAGTGAAACAGTTCTTATTTGCTGCTATATTTCAAGAAGATTCCAACATGGCTGCACTCCCACCTTACAAAACTTCAGATCTGCTCAGATGTCACTTGCACAGAGATCAATAAAACCTTTCTCCTACTTCCTGTTGGCAGGAACTCTGCTTGAAAACTAAAAAAGACAAAAAACAACCAAACAAAAAAAACTAAATACTTGAAGCATTGTGAGTGAAGTGGCAAACTTTGGAGTGTGCATCGAGTGTGAAGGGCTGGTTTTCTGCGGGAGCCAAAGTGACACAGATGGCAGGTTTTTAACAGGATAGTGGGGAGCCACTGTGGCGGGAATCTGCCAGATTGTCCCAGCTTTGTCAAAATCATTTGGACCAAAAAAAAAAGGAGAGATTTGCTCAAATAAGGGATATTTTACATGCTTAAAAAAAATCCATGAGTGGCAGCTGTTCAGGGCAGCTGTACCAACAAATAAAACACTCTGAATGAAGAAAAAAAGTAATGAAAAAGACAATTTGATTTATGCTTAAAATCTACATTTACAGTAGACTCAGTGACACACAGAATAGGGCACTGTTCACTGTTGTATTGTTTGATTTTATACGTTTAAAATGGTAAACATTTACAACATCTAAATGTTGGCTGAATATACCATATTCAGCCTGGCCGAAAAAAAAAAAAACAACTGCTGAGTTACTATTCTCCCTGCTTTCATTAAGAAAAGCCTGTGGGTCAGAACAACATCAAAGTGTGCTCTGCTCCTCCAAGCAGCCACATAGCAGTAACATGTAATGCGGCGGGTTGGATTCAGAGAAACAACAGGACTGGAAAATGCCTGCACAGCAACCTGCCAAACTGGCACTAAAGATAAAAGATAAGATTGGTCAAAAGATAAAATTGGTCAGGTAAGAATAAGAAAAGACTAACTCATAAAGAAAAGTGGAGAATGAAAACCTCAGACTATTGCAAAGTGTACTTTATTCAAATAAAATTAAAAGAAATTAAACCAGTATTAAATGTAAAATTCATTTCTAGACTTTGTTTTATTTACCTCTATAACTGAATGTTTTTACGCTCCTCTAAGTGGGGCTATGTTTATTTTTTGATGTTTAAAGCTGCAGTATATAACAATTATAAAAAAGTATATATTTTTTTACATATTTGTTGAAACTGTCACTATATGTTGTGACTGTATGGTATGATAAGAGCGATCATCTGGAAAAAACCCCCCAACAATCTCCTCTGCCTTCACCCAGTGATATCTAGAAACAACCAATCAGAGCCAGGAGGGGGGTTTCAATGCCGTCAATCACAGTCTGTGTGGCACTGCTCTGATTGGTTGTTTTTGGTTAGGATAACACTATCAAATAACATACTGTCACCACATCGTGAGAGCTGTAACAAAAATAAAAATAAAAATAAATTCTAGAAGTGACATACCTGCCTTTTGTCATTGTGATTAATTTATTTTGAAGGGCAAGTTTATTTACATAGACTTCATAATTCATTTGTTTATGGTTTATTTATTTTGGAAATTTCAAATGTTATTTTGAAATTAGTTTATTGATATTGAGAAGGTATACTTGCATTATTATGCTATTCTCACTACATTACTTGAAAAGAGTCTCAAACAACAATATATGCAATATAATCATTTCTGGGGCAATTTATCGCCCAGCAAATAAATTGTTGTAAATGTGCATATGAATAGTATGTGAAACTATTCATATACACATTTAAAATACTTTCTTAGTGCTTGATGTAAATGTAGCATGCAGAAATCGACAGATTTTAGGTGTTTAGAAGGTCAAAGGTCAACCTAACATCCTAGTTGTCAACAGAAAACCCATGTTAGCATGACCGGCTTAATGCTGTCCTGCATTGCTGCCCTCAGCAGATATTGGTGCCACTATAACAGAACTACTTTCACACTTCACACGGAAATACTGGTTCTAGTTTCATCTCAACACAACATTGTGTCTGTTTTGATTGATTTTGACTACTAACTGTATAATGAGTGTCATTAGTAAAACTCCAGTTGTCAGTCTGACTTTACGCCCATAATTCCCTGTGGTTGTATGACCAGAGTAGTAGTCATTATCATCATTGTTGCATGAAGAATAATCCATGTATCCCATACACATTGCGACAGAAGTATGTGGCAAAATGATTACACAAGAGGGACAATCAATACGCAAGTAGGCTTCAGATGCAGGTGGGTCAGGTTGTCTAAATTACAAAAACAACAAAAAAAAAAAACATTCTTATTTTGCAATAAAGTGCAATGGAAGTACATGTTTCTGATATAAATGCTATTCAGTGAGTATTCATATTTTATAGAAAGTGCATGTGCTGAATGTCAGTTTAGGTAAAGATTAGTATCTACCTGTTCTGAACAGGCCCTCTGAAGTTTGGGTCAAACTTGATTGGTTCACCTGTAAGAAAACAGCAACATGGATTAATAAATACAATCACAATTAATCAATATAATACACAATGGAGGCCTGAACTCCAAGCCATTAATTCTCATCTTTCCAGCCTTCCATCCATCTGTCCATTATTCAAACACCTTTATCATTGCAGTGTTGTGAGGGGGGGGCCGGTGCCTCCTGCGGATATTGGGCGAGAAGCGGTGCACACCTGCACCGAGCCCATTTAAGGGTAACACAGAGACAGACAGGACAAACAACCATGCACATGCACGCGCGCGCACACCCCCCCACACACACACACCCCACGCACACACACCTAAGAAAAATTTAGAGAGCTCAATTAACCTGACAGTCATGGATTTAGACTTTGGGAGGAAGCTGGAGTACCTGAAGAGAAGCTACTCATGCACAGGGAGAACATGCAAACAGCATTCAAAAAGACTTGAGGCCAGGACATGAATCCAAGACCTTCTTGCTGGAAAGCAACAGCACTACTAACTCTGCCACTGTGCTTTTCTAACACATTAGTCTTTATTAATTAATTACATCGATTTTAACATGGTGAAAATTGTTACCGCAAAGCTAGAAAGTCCTTTGCCTGTTACTGACACGCACAAATCTAATTCAAAAGTGACATCCGCAAACAGCAGTGTTGGACGACAAAGATGTTTCTCTTGACCCACTGGGGGTTAACTTTTCCTTCAAAAATCGATCTGATGTGATGCTGGAAAAGCATCTCATTACTGTGTATAAGCACCAGTCAACTTCCAAAGGACTCTTAAGTTCTTGAATGTGTACACTTTGAAATACAACAGAGCACATGTACTTGCATTTAATCACTGCTTCTTTAGTCCCCTAACAGCCTCAACTGCAGTTGACAGTACATATGACATGTTTCTGATGTCTCATTAATCATTGCACATGGAGTGTAATATTTCTGAGCAGCTGAGGAAGACTTAGGGGCATCATGACTGGGTCTCTCTCATCTGCCCAATTCCCAAACCAGTGTATGTACAAATCAAATTTGGTTGGAAAAAAAAAAATAAAAATCTGAGAAATGTGTACACTCTAAACTGCAAAACTCGGTTGATCACCTATAAAGATCACCTATATACTAAATGAATAAAGAAACCTACAATAAAATTCCCTTATACATAGAAGCAACCTCAGTTGAATGGATATTACTGGAAGGTTTATTTCAGCAATTCAACTCAAAAGTTGAAAGATTTATTACACAAAGAGACATACTTAAATAATTTATTTCTGTTAATTTTTATTATTTTCATACAGCAAAGAAAGACACAATTCTGTTTCTTAGAATCTGTAAATAATATATAGTTTTTGTTTTTTTAAATTAACTGCTAAAATAAATTTACTTTTTGCTGATAATGTAATGCTTTTATTAGGACTTGTGAGTGTATCAATAATTTTTATCAATAATTTCCTAAAACCAGCAAAGCCTGATTGTTAGTTATACCTACAATACAGTGAACATTAGCTATGACCTTTCAAAAACTTTCTATAACCTTTAACTGCATCTAAAGCAGTAACTATGAATGGCAGAAATTTTAAATACATGGGTCAACAGTAAAACAGGGTGTTGCAGGTGTGCGAAAACTCTGCTCAGCAGGTATTTTAAATTTAAGGGGTGCCCTTCAGCTGCACAGTCAGCAACAAAAGAAAAACACATGGCCAAAAATATACTTGCAGCATTGTTCTCTTTTTGCTTCGACTCACTTTAATGAAGCACTTCTTAAAAGTTACAAGTTATTGAGAACACCTTATTAAAGCACTACAGGCGATGCAGTGAGTTTCAATTTGTCAGAAAAATTTGAAATGTGTTAGTTAATGTTATGCTATGCAAAAGCTTTGTCCGCATTGCTGAATACTCGCTTATCTCACCATGTTAAATACAATGTGACCTCCTTTCTAATTAATTCAGCAACTTCATCACTTGAAGGTACTCAGACTGTGTGGGGAACACTGAATTTTCGTCACACAAGTATGGAAAAAAGAATGAGATGGTGACATCATGGCAAAAGTAATTTATCTTCCCCTGATGGAGTAAAACACTGAGATCACCCCTCATTTCAATATGAATGCTCTATGCAAAACGAGGGTTTCATCAAAGGGACAGGCAGACTTCATAGCCCAACTGGGTGTAAAAGTTTCACTAAAAAGGACTTACCTTCTTTACTTTAGGGCCACAAAAATGTGATTTTAGACATGCCAACATACATGGCAAGACAGGAAACAGGGGAAAAGCTGCTTCAAACTGAAAGATGTTTTGGCCCAAATATTTATGCTCCTTTAATAAGATAAACTACTAACTTATTTAAGATTATTCCTGTGTTTTAAAGTACTCACCAACAATCACAATATGTGTCAAAATATACCCCCCCAGAAAAGCAAAGCAAGTATTATTCCTTACTACCCAGACAGACAAGGTAAAATAGGTCATCTTGTAATCTGATTATGTAAATTCAGCACTTTTGCTTATTAATAAGAGGAAGTTATCTCTGGACTGTAGACCATGTCCTAACTGGTTGTTGACACAGATCCATGACCAGAAGATTGCACTGGATTACCCTAAATCAGAGATGATTTAAAAAAACAAAATTGCTAGGGTGAGGAATATGTGCCATTTGCTTGCTGTATGCAGATATACTTAAGGTAAATTCAGTCATCTTAGCCACCTGAACATCCATTACAGTCTTCAAACTTCAGGAACTGTTGTGACAAAAATCTGCCCATATGGTGAGTGAAAGCTGAATCATATTGAGATCAAGGGGAGCCAGTGGAGAGAGGACAGATTGTGGTGCAGAACAGTAAATGTCAGGGGATGCAGTCATGTCAGTGGTGTCCTGACTACTCAACAGCTTTGAGACACTTCCGCTGCCAATACAGAATATCCGGTATGAGATATGAGTCAATATAAGGTATAAGTCAATAGGTTGCAATACAGAGAAATCATCAAAAGAACAAACTGGGCAAAGCACAGAATAAGAGACTGTTTAACTCAAGTGGCTCTGCAAAAAAAATTTACAAGTGGGATCTTGAGCAGCAGAAAGTTTTAAAATTTCACTCACACTCAAAACTATTTTGGATCACTTCACTCCTC
>CAEFZY010051982.1:0-15055 GCA_903066815.1 Brachyrhaphis roseni
GATAGATAGATAGATAGATAGATAGATAGATAGATAGATAGATAGATAGATAGATAGATAGATAGATAGATAGATAGCACATGGCATGCAGCAAAGCTTCCATCACCTTGGTTCTTGCTCGAGGCAAACTTGGACTCATCTAGGCGAGGGCCAACATACTTGTGCTGCTTCGCTCTAACAGAGGGGGTAATGGCCAAAGGAATCACCCTGATTCATCCCTGAACATCTCATAATATCATCTTTTACTAAATTAATAATGCTACTCTGCTTAAGGAGACAACGATTAATCTGACAGCTCAGGAGCTCGCAAGTCAAACAGAAAAAGAACAATGGGAGCTTCAGCTGAGCAGTTTGCGGTAAAGAAAATATGAAAAAAATAGTTCGATCTAGATGCGTAATAACTAATTTATATTTAGTTATTACGAAGGACCAACTCTGAGTATGTAGTTTAAATCAAAACTTTTCAAGAAGAGGCTTATAGTCAGCCTCTTCAATTTCCTGAACTAAAGAGGTACTTGTTTGAGCTTTGAATCAAGATGTAATGTTATTCCCTCATCAAAAACATACAGGAAGTGTTGCCTTGATTCTTTCAAGCATGTTTGAGAAATTCTTTAATCTCTGACCTAATCTTTAGTTCTTTAGTTACATAAAGCTCCTCCTCAGAGCTGTAGTCTCCAAGTTTCTAAGCTTCCAGCTCACAGAGCACTCTTCCTCCCGCCCAGCTCCTTCAGACTAGCAGCAGCAGCAATTAGCAAACACCTGGTGGAACTGCTTATCTTCCACCAGGAACTGCTCAGTAGAAGAAGTATGAACTATTTCTTAGGCTTAATTGAGAAATATTGTTGTGATGACGTGTTGAAGGCAGAGCATTGGAGAGAGCCAGGGCTTCTTAAAGAGACAGAGGCCCAATTTCAAGGTGTTAAATTCCAAAATCAAATGTCCTTTATATATACAGCATTTTTGTAACAATAGAATGTAAGTTCCTTGATTGTGCTATAAAATGGCTCTATGTGCCTGGAAAATACAGAACACGTCCCCTTTAATTCTTTAAAACAGAGTTTCAATTTATGAAACTTTATTTGATGTATGAAAACAAAACAATTGTTGCATTAGGACAAGCTTATAATTAGGCAAGCATAAAAACCATAAAATGTGGATTAGTCAAATCTGCACTTGAAACTTCTATACAGACTGTTTACAGACCATTTAAAACACAGTCAGTGATCTGTAAAAATACTATTTGTAAGTCATGGGGATTTTATGTTTCACCAAAAATATTTCTAGAAATATTCCTTTTTTTGTGAAGCCTATATCAACCTGGGTGTATCATGATAAACTCATCCTAAATAAGCCAAAATCCTTGCAGAAACTAGAACAAAAAAAGATTTAATTCGTGTGTGCTCCCAAGTGCTAAAAACAAGAAATATACTTGACACAGAATTGGAGATGGGAAAGTAGCCACATAAAAATGTGCACAGATTGAAAAAGCTCCATCCCTAAAGCCCATCTGAGTCAACATTGTGGTGTGCAGTTGGAAAAAGAACTCAAATTATATAGCAAAGCAAATAAGAACAAAGGAAAGGACTGTTGTTCTCAGCTAGAAGAAAAATAGCCGCGTTTGGAGAGACTGAATCATTTTGAAGCTGCCATCACGAAGAACTCTTGATCTTAAAGTGTTGAAAACAGATGACCAAAGTCTGCCCAATGCTGTCCGTCATCAGTTATTAAATGTCAGCTAAGATACAAGTGAAACTTTTCTATATGTGAAAAGCAATGAGGGGACTAGGATGTGTCCCTAAAGCACTTTGCGAAAAGCAAGTTGTTTTGTTTTTTATGCCATCAGTGGAGTCTATGGGTCAGAGAGACTATAGAAGCAACGCAGTGCTTTTTATTTTCATAATAATTGCACTGAATTAGCATTTTCCTTCAAAAGCTATTTGTGTCCAGATTACACATAATCCGAGTGGGCAGCAGTGCAGCTGAACACAAACTTGAACTGAAAAGGGGGCAAAATCAGGGAAGGCATGATGAATAACATTTTCACGTCGGTTTGAATTGATAGCAACAGTCACTGAGGCCTCAAATGCTGCATATGGGAAGCTGTAAAGAGGAAAAACAAATTAAAACAGAAATGACTCAAAGTAATATCCCAAAAATAAAAGCGCAGCCAACTGTATAGAAGCATGCCCTCCGATGTTACACAAAACATGACATCTGCTGAAAACAGCACAGTTCATAAAACAGTTCCTGAGACACCAAGTGTTGAAAAAATGTCTTAGGCAAAATCCATCTTCCCTTTCAGCGATCCAGTGCTTTACATTTGCAAAAGCTAATGCTAATTCTTACTGACCTAGATGGAAATTAATATCAAATACCCTAACATATCCATGACCTGATACTTATGTCTAGTTTAGGGAACTGAATATGACAATAGCAGTGTGAAAAACAATGTTACAAACATGCAGTGTTTTGCTGAATCAATTTATTATTACATCATGATGCATATTTTTAAGTATTCAGAAGCTCTTCTCTCTTTTTCTCAGACTCATACACGCTTGGTACAGTGGCCTGTAAGTGTGGGGGTGTGTGTGCCTGTGTAAGTCTGAGTTTTCTCCCCACAGACAAAGACATCAGCAGCCTAATCTTGCAGTTAGAAATGGAAAAAGCTCAAATAAGACGGACAACTCAAAAACACTGACTTGGACTTTTCTCTCAAACTCATAATACGTTTTTGTGAACATTTAGAGCTCGATATGGATTAATAGTCTCGTCATTTTACAGATGGTTAAGCAGAGTCTTGTCTTTGTATGTTGGCTTAAGAAATGTAAAGTCCTGTGTCATAAATTTTTTTTGACAAACTTTTTGCATTGTGAGACTAATGTGTCACAAATAAAATAAAAGACACAATTGAAAAATAAGC
Organism: Brachyrhaphis roseni; assembly: GCA_903066815.1. Taxonomy (NCBI): domain Eukaryota; kingdom Metazoa; phylum Chordata; class Actinopteri; order Cyprinodontiformes; family Poeciliidae; genus Brachyrhaphis; species Brachyrhaphis roseni. Next base: position 2,921 of record CAEFZY010051982.1, read on the forward strand.
TGAATACACAAAACAGAATGGAGGAAATGAAATATTTTTTGCTGGTTGGCTTTCTGAGTCATCACTTTTTTTCTTCCCATCTCTGAGTATTGTACCTGGAAGCTCAGTGTACAGGTTTTGTTCCAAAACTTGCCAAGTCATCGTTACTGATGCAAAGCTAGCTAGTTTTACTGAGTTGTAAAATAACACTCAGCCACTGCAGATGGTGGAATGCATGCAGTGTTACACCTGCTTTAAGCTGTCTACTGAAAATATTGCACCAAAAATATGAGCAATTGTCTATTCAATTATAATCCTTTTAAAATACTTACATTTTATGAAAAAAATGTCTATAATACTATTTTCTCTATTTCTTTTAAATATGCACTTACAAGGGAGTAAGATGCAGTATAGTTTCAAGTATTTCTAATTTACATCCAGATAAAGGGATTCAGCAGATTTAGATTTAGAAGCTAATCTGTCTCTGATTAGTATTACATGTATCATATTCCATGAAATTTTGGAGTCTTACCTAAATCAGAATTGAGTAAAAATTATGTAACTACAACTATGTTATTCTGCTAGTTAATATGGTTTTCTTTTGTGTCGGGTCGATTAAACCTGTGCATGTCTTTAGAGTTTCCTGTCTTGTCCAAACACCACCCCAAAGTGAGAACTTCGCCACATTTTGTGTGTCACACTTGAGATTGAAGAAATGCAACTTGACCACTTTTCTTCTCTTGTGGTCAGGTGGCTTGGTCTGAACTTCAAGGTTGGAATCAACGTGTCAGAATCAACATTTGAGAATTTCTCATTTGTTGTGCCACATTCATGTGCACCGAGGAGCACAGCTGTGTGCGGCTAATGAAACACCTGAGCCCACCCACTCGCTTGATCGTATTTGCTATCAGGGAGCAAATGCAATAACAAGAGGAGGATCTTAAATTCTAAGTGACAACCAATGCCCCAGGGTGTCTGGGTAATGAATGTAGAGGATAGAAGTCTTTGCAGGAAAAGAAGAGGCAGAGAGAGCGAGCATATTTACCACCATAGGACCAGAAAGCTCTCTTTTGAGCTCCATTGTGACCACAGAACAGTTTACATCATTGACAGTGTTTTTCTGGAATGGTCAGAGGGGCAAAGTCCACCATAAATAATCACAAATCCCATTTTAGCAACTCTGCAGCTCTCTCATTATGAGGCGCTAGCAGCTGTTGTGCCCTGAACAGGAAAGTTGGGGCTAATTGTTGTGAGTGTGAGGGTAATCCTCGCGCTTTTGAGCTTCTTCCCAAAACCCAGATTGGCTTGGCAAAGAGATGGAGACACTGGGAGCAGCAGGGGATTGTGTGAGATTTTCCAAGTGAGAGTTAAAAAAAAGAGAGAGGGAAAAGAAAAATGGACAGTTGGGAAGATGGGTGAAGCACAGCCTGGAGAAGATAGGTGGAAAAATGGAAGGATGGACATATGAGCCAGATGGAGAAGAGAGAGAAGAAGAAAGAAAAGCTTTGAACAGGAAGAGCATGCCAGTTCATGTGAAGTGTGTGTATGTGCGATTGCTCTTGTATGTGTGCACCAGACTGGGTAAGCCTCCTTTTATTTGCTGTAAGGATTAAGCACACGGCTCCAACACATGCACATTCTCAGGCTTACCATGGTGCCAGACTCTGAGGCACACTCACAAGGGAACGCATGAAAAGGAAAAAAAAAAAATCTGTGAACACAACGGCTGCAGAAATGATGAGCACATTCAACAACTCCAGTTGAAGGCTTCGCCACAGGAATGGATGTGAGGACAAGGACAGTTTATTATGCGGTGTGGGAAATTGTGAACGCCAAGACATGCTGTTGACACTTCAAGAGAGCTGTTCTGTGATTGAAATTGGTGCCCTGCAGAAATTTCACATCTCTAAATTTGAAACTGGGAATCTCTTCCATTATGTTTGGTAGTTTTTGTGCCTCCTGAAGGCAGAGCCATGTGCTGCTGATAGATGAAGGAGCTCAAACAATAGGGATGTCATGCAGGTCAAATACTGTCATGCCAGTTCCCTGGGTTTGAGTAACATTTAATCTTAGCTGACTCAGGAGTAGATTATTCAAAAAAAAAAAAAAAATTCCCTAAATCCTTCAAATGGATGAAACAGCAGCAAGAACAGATGTGCAATTGCTGCCATACAGAAGATAAAAGAACCAAGATTGGCTCTATGAGTATTCTAGTCAACACTGGGAGGACTTCCAGTCCTTTCTTTATGCACTGGATAAATTTATTCATATTCATATAACAAAATCTCCCACATAGTTGGGGATACTGTGGGCATTCTGTGACCTTTGTGGACTCTACTCACACTAACGGTTAAGCTTTCATAGACGAGCATACTGATTGCATACATTTTTGGTGATGAAATTACTTCATTTCCTACAATCTGAATAGATAGTACCAAGTCCAAGAAATGGACATCTCACCCCCATTTCTTCTCCACCAGGAGAGCCACTGCACACTTGCGAGTACGGCGCAGAGTGCGAGTCAACTTTTTACGCCAACTTCCAACCTTACCGACTCGGTGAGTTCATAAAAATTTACCATCCGTCGGACGTTTGAGTCCAAATTAAGTTCACTTCAAGTACGCTTCTGCAAGGTGAAGTACGCCCAACTATAAGTGGGTCTTAAGAGTTCCTTTTACCGGAACTAAAGAGCTGTACTCAACTCCTCAAAAATAGCCCAAATGTGTATTGACAAGCCCTGTGGCCTTGCGGCAACACGGTCTACAGTTTGAATCTGGGCCTGGACTCTTTTTGCACGAAGTTTGCATGTTCTCCTTGTAAAAGTGTGGGTTCCCTCTGGGTTATTTATATGTCGGGTTCAAAACCTGTTCAATAGTTACACTTAATTTCCCTTCCATTTGACTTTGTTTATGAATCACTGACTGTAAGTTGGCAGCACCGGCTGTATTTGCTCTCAATTATTTGATCAGCAGAAAGTTTTCATTTTAATAACTTTTTTATTTTAAAAATCAGTCTTTCCAATGATTCGCATCTCAGCCGCTGCAGGCCTTGACTGAGCACTGATGTTTGTTTACTGCTTTCTCTTCAGTGTGCAAAAAGATTCACCCAATAAAATTCTGACAGGCAAACCCGGAGACTCACAATATCTTCACATAGACACATACTCATGTCCCTGACCTACATATGAGCAATTTGCCAGCGCTTCGTCTCTCCCACTTAAGATTCCAAACAGAGTCTGCCTCTTTTCTGTTTCCTGGAGCAACAGTGTTTGTGTCTGTAAAACACTTTGTGATATTATGATGAAAAGATTTGATCGAAAGTGCAAAAGAGTGAAAAAAAGTCTTAATCTTACACTGCTAGAACTGGTTCAATGCCTGGAGAAACTTTTTCTTTCAAGTGAGTAATATGTATGTTTGGAATGAATTATTTTGTGCATAATAGTCCTTTTGGCAATTGTGGTATGTCACATCATAATACATGTGCTACAGTAGGTGCAAGGGTGCGGAAAAGTATTTGAACTCCTTATGGATTTTCAATTTAGTTCAGTTTCCATCCAGTTTATTTATATAGCACCAATTGTCATCTTGAGGTGAGAGAAAATTTTTTTTTCTGTTTTGCTTGTTTATTTGATACACCGTAAGATGTTTAAAATAATCAAACAAATGTTAACATCAGCCAAACATAATCCGAGTAAATATAAAAAGTTTTCCAAAGATTAAATAATTTATCTAAGTAGAAACTTATCCAAACTGACATGATCTTGTGTAAAAAAAAAAAAAAAGTAACACCCCACCACCTCTTCTTGTGAAACTGAGTACGACATTAAGTTCAATTTTATGTGCCACACCCAGAACCTCATTCCTGCTAGACATGTAGAATAAAAAATGAATGAAACATTATCTGTGTGCCAACATAAAAGTAGGCTCATCTGAAAAAGCAATGTGTCATGCCCAATCTGAGCTAATTGAAATACAGATGTGAAACAAAGTCAACAACCTTGATCAGTTTGAAAAGGACTACATAGTTATTTCCAAAGCTTTGGGGATTCCAGTAAACCACAGTGAGAGTCATTATCATTCTCATTTCTCACTTTGTCCTGCAGATGAATCTCTGTCCAAAATTAATCAAATCAATAGGGCACTCCATGAAAACATTTTTTCCATTTTTTGTAATTGTCTCATGTGCTGAACTTAGCGATAGGTCCCAAATAAAGACATGCATCCAACAATGGCATTAGTATGTTAAAGTAAACCTGCACAGCCTGTTCATCTATTTCAAATAAATTAAATCAAACAAAGATTTACTTAAATAAAATCTCCTGTGTAGGGCGACAGGCATGATTTCCTCCACAGCTTTTCCCCTCCTGAGACACAAGGTCTCATTTCTTCATTGCTGACATCTGCCCAGTTCTTGTTATATTTATTGCAATGACATAAACAGGTCAGCTCAGATTTTATCATTTACTCATAACTGTGTGAACTGACATGAATATGTTGCCTTCTCAGCTCATCTGTCCTAGAAAAAGAAAACTATTTCTAGAGGTCGGACAGAAATGTCTTATATAAATGTCTTAGTCATATTTTGACCAAAAGTGTGTTATTTTGGCAGAAAGTTACATTCAAAATTATAGGGATGATCATAGAATTAATTAATAAAATATTTCTTCACTCTGGAAAGAGAAATAGGTTTTTTAGTGATGCTGTTGAAGGTGTGAGTGTGTTAAATGTGGTTACTCTACGTGATGCAAGCAGGATGCAACTGAGGCTTTAAAGAGTCCTCTAATCCAAGAGCTTCCTGCCGTTTTCATCAAGCAGAACGAGGAGACGCAGAAGCGGACATGGACAAGAGCCAACTGGCAACCAAGAAAACAGTAAACAATCTACAAAGCTTTTGTCTTTTCAAATGGATAATTTGATTTCTTCTCTCAGTGCTGCCAACTCACACACTTTTTCCAAATTTTCAAAGTCACGGCGAGGTTAATACCACAGCTTCAGCGGATGGATTTGGATTCTAACTCATCATCAGGTAATTTTTTTTATCGAATCATTGTGGATTTAAAATACAAACAGAGACAAGTCCACACATCTGCTTCTCTCAAGGTTACGCTGGGTGTATTTAACTTAAACTATAGGAAAACATTGCATCAAATAAAAACTCACTCCAATCCAAACTCCTGCGATTACTTGTATCTTTTCACTGAAGGTCACATTGCAGAAAGTGTACTTCTGTCTTGCAAAGCCCTGTGTAAAAGCACAAGAAATGGTTTCTCTATTTTCGGGGGTCACTGCTTTTATGAGTGCAGGTTTTTGGCCTGGAGATATAAGAGCCATTTGTTGAAAACAAGTCATGAAGGAACGGGGTGACAAATGAATAGAGGAGCTGAATAATTTAACTTAGAGAGCAGAAACGTCCTCTCAGTATGGCCTCAACACCTCCATGAAAAAGCCAGGCAACTGGCAGCTAAAAAAATGTATAAAGAGGAGAAGGAGAGAGAGAGAGAGAGGCATGGAGAGAGCAATTTGCCTCTTGCAATATTGCATTAGAAGTTTTAGACGAGCTAAAAGAGAGCAGGGCTTGGGGGTAAAACAAAACAAACCTCTCAGACTTGTCAATTTCAGCTCACCTTCTTGTTTCAGGTTCATGGACTGAGTCACTCATGTCTCGTTTCTAATGCTGAACCTCTAATGGGTGGAGGGTTTTGTTTGTTGGTTGGTTTTCTTTTATGGGCAATAAGGCTCACCACTGAGGGCATCATTCTGTGAGAGGGCAGCACTTGGTGTGGGTATGGGGGGCAGTTTTCACTCATCTGGGTTCATCCCGGAGGATTGAGGAGTTTATTCCCTCTGTTTCTTCAGTTCTGTCTTATTTGAGTTTTGGATTTGTTCCTTTTGTTTCTCATTTGGATTTTTTTTTTCTTCCTTGATTTAGTCGTTTTGTTAGTTTTGTCATTTCTTCTTTTAGCTGTTGGATTCATCATGTTAGACTTAGTAGTTTATTTATTTCTGTTTAAGTTTGGTCCTATTGAGTTTGCCATTTGCTCTCTTTCCCCAGCTGCTGGTCATCTCCTCATTAGACTCACTCTCAGCTGCAACCAGTTACTTGTAATTATTGTAATTAGTTACTTCCTCCTTTTCTATTACACTGCTTTTTTCTGTTGGACCTTGCTGCCGGGCCTCCATGTCGCTGGCTGTCCGTTGGTTCTCTGTGGCGTTTTGTAAGTTCATTGGTTCATTCATTAAAGAAAGTATTTCCTCCAGCTCTCACCCTTTAAACCTGCATCGTGACAGCCAGGCTAAATCACTTCAGAGGTTTTTAAAAGACAGGCTTGGTGTGAATCCCTTTTGTGAAAACAATAATTGCTAATATTTAGTTTTCTCAAACATATAATTAAAACCTCTTTACACACGCAGTATATTTTGTATGCAGATGGAGGGGCTCACTCAGGGCAACATTCATGCAAAAACACCCACTGCCTCCATTTGACACATTCACACTATTGCTGTGTCTGTCCACCTGTCACGAAGCTTTCAGAGCCCTTTAAGGGATTCGTTGTTGCTAAAATGAGCAAAGCAGCAGAGAATGAGTCATTTTATTAATGCACCTCTCATCCCTGCTCTAATCTTTGATTCAAGCACCTGTCAAAACACGAGGTTTTACTTAAACCTCTACTTAAATCATAACCAGAGATAAAGGACTGCAGCTACCATGATAGAGTTGCACAAAAAATAACACCGCTAGATTAAAGGCTTTGTATTTCAGAGAAAGCGAAAAAAAAAAAAATAAATCTACTCAGCCTGAATCCACAAAGTTCATCTTAATGTGTCAGACTAATAGCTGTTTTTTTTTTTTCTCTCTGACCCCTTAAACATGCACCAATGCTTCTCATTACCCTTCAGCATGTTGTACATTCTCGCATTATGAGTAAATATTGACACATTTATTTCCAGCAGTCAGTATCTTTCACACATCAAGTAGAGCATCACCCCATGTAGGCGTGGGGCAAATCCTAGGCTCTGAGGCAGATTAGTGGCAGGTTATGTTGGCACCTGGGTGAAAAGCTACATAAATCCGAACCTCTCCCCATCCAGCTGATGGAAGTTATGTCAGCCCAAGCCAGGCACAAGATTTACTCTGCCAGTCACACATGAATCACAGCCTGGCAAAACAACATCACAACAGTGGCCTATTCCTTGAAGGCTGGACAGGATTGTGTCAGCACACAGGCTTAGGAGACCGACCGCAGAGAGTGAAGAGTGTGTGATGTGTGCTTTATCCTCGAGCGCTGCTCTTTTGGAGTTTTGTCACCCTCAACCCAGAAATATGGGAAAGCATTAAAAAGCTTTGAAAAGCAATCAGGCGTCCCTGTGTCAAATAAGGGAGTAGATGACCTGACCAAAGTTTTCAGTGAAGAACGTGAAGTGAGCATCATCCTCTCTGATGCTGTGTAAGTGCGGCACATAAACTAACAAAAATATCAGGGCTTTATGCAAATTATGGCTGCTGGGTCTGACGAAATAATGCTGATGATGAGTCTTATCTGCATCCAAGGTAAAAATAATATTGAATAGAGGCATCCGGGCAGCACTGGGGAAATATCAGTCTCTGACAGATATGTTGATATTGTTTAAAAACACAATCATGAAGTGTAGTTTCTTTTCAAGCCTTGATATCTTTTTTTCTTTAGTACCTTAGCATTGAATAGTAATTTATGATGGACATAGCAATAAACAAATGTAGGTTACATTTTCAGATTTTCAAAAAGAAAAAAATTCAAAATATTCCACTTCACACTTTTGTTCTAAGTGATGAAATAAAATCAGAAAGCAGAAAGTGTTCCTCTTCTTATTAGCAAAAATTTTAACTAAGCGGATTAGTCCTTATTTCTTAAAGAAATAAAAAAGATAAATACCTTGGATTGAAGTGAATCACAATACTAAAGTCAAGGTTTACTGTAATCCATTAAAGTAAAGTTTCCAAAGAAAATCTGCTTTACCTTTGTGAATGTTAAAATGGTGCTTGTCAGCGATTGGAATGAGGAATCGAGAGAGGTTGATTCTATGACTAAAACAAACCCAGAGGCTACTCCAGCTGCTTCATCTGAATAAATGAGTCTGTCTAATCAATAAGTCATCTGCCCTCTGTGAAGCATACCACACAGTCAACCAAGATAAATACACTCACAGACATGATGTGTTATCGTCTCCATACAAACACAGCCTAAATTTTAAAGCAGAAATACAGAAGGTCACAATAGTGTCATGTTATCTTCCGGGTTTAAGCAGATCTGGCTTCAAAAAAGCTACTCATTTTTTAAAATGCAACAATGGTTTTTGGATAATCGTACATGCCAGTTGCATGTTTGTAGGTGTAACACCTACAAACATTTTTTCAACAAGTACTAATTTTTATATTATTTTTTTCTTTTGTTGTACAGAACTTGAAAATGAAATAGCTACAGATTATTTTATTTATAAAACTTTCTTTTCTTTTAAAGTCTTCAGTATTTTCTGAATAGGTGAGTGAAGCTTGTAGTGTGTGGCTTTAATCTTCCACTCAGGTGCAGAAGTTGCCATTGCTGCAGTCTGCATTTATTGTTGCAGAAGCAATAAGCTTCTGTTACCTGGCTGCTATTGAGCCTTCTGTAATGTGATGGTCAATACAGCTGGGAGGACAAAACAGCAATAAAACTAAAGCTATCACATGAAACTGAGATTCTGTCGTTTATAGCCTATTTTCACATGCCAAACATCTACTCATCTCAACAAAATCACCAGAGGAATAAAACAGACATCTGTTATTTTGTACAAGAAAACATGGTCAGCTGAACATCTGTGTTTATATCTCAATAATAACAAATTACTGCATGCTAAATGTTAGTCATAATCATAGATTTAAAAAAAAAGGCAAGTAACTATGAATAACTTTCAACATGAGATGAAGACAAGTTGCCATGATATGCTCTGTCTTTCTTGGCAAAATCTGTGGGTGTGCTTTCAGTACGTCACTTAAAAAAGCTGTCCTTCATGTCCAGTTGTCCCTCAGGCTATCCACACCAGCCTTGGTGCAGTCAAGTCATTAGGCTCCCAATGCAGAAGCCTGCAGGGGTGTATTGAAATCAAGGTGACTCAATGTCTTTCCGACAGAGCTCCAGAGATATCTCACTGTCACACAAGCACACAGTGTTCCCCACAAAAACAAACACACAAACAAAATGCTATAAACAAAGTCAGTGGAGAAATAGTAAAATTATTAAATAGTAATTATGCAACTTTTAAAACATTCATAAATCAAAACATGTGCTGCCTAGTAAATGTTTTGTAGATGCAAGAACTTCATCTTTTTGCATGTCCTGCTTAACTTTTTGCATGGCTTGTCCTTTCTTTATCTCACTCTGGAAAAGTTGTTTTCTTCTGCAGCACTGTGGCCAAAGAGCCACGAAAGCCCGGCTTATTTATCACCTGCATGGCATTCCCATTGTGCGTATGAATGATTCCTTATTCAGCACCTGAGTCAATACATTCGAAATTTGGTCCTGGCTGCCTTTCTGCAGCCAGAAATTTACTTCTAGTTGTTATTGTTGTCCTCAACATAAAAGAGGCAATCCTTTCCCTTATATTCAGGGAACATCTGCAAAAAAAATCACTAATCCCTTTGTGAACTTGCGCAGATAATAAGTGTCAAAGATCAAAATAATAGGTTAACTTTAATAGTGCTAACTTTATTTTGCTTTTCTTGAATGTCAGTGGGCGGCACTACAAATAAGGAAAACAACCTAAGTGTGAGCCAGTTTTCTAGTATGCACTATGTTCAGTCAATGAGGAATGGGCACTCCATTATTTTTCCACAGTGTATACACTATATAAAAAGAATGACATCACACTATGACAGCTAACGATGCTGAATTTGGTTCAAGGTTTCTTATTGAGGCCACACTAAAGGTCTATCTCATGATTCATGAAGTCCAGTCTGCACTCCATGATTCCTATAGAAAAATCTAGAAAATTTAGGTCAAACTCAACAATATTCTGCACTGAACAGAGTCTGGAAAAAGATGAATAAAAAAAAAGATTTTGTTCGTGAAAAACACAAAATAAGTTCTTCATTATCATGAGTTGAAGCACTGATATCCAGCAAGTGTTTAATCCATTTAGAAAGCTTCTCAAAAACACAATAACACTGATTCTTTTTGTGTTTGTATTGTAATGATATGATTTCACAAACAACATCATTTATTGGTATTGACAGTCCTTTAAATAAAACAAATACACAATTTATCTGACATACAGAAGACGTCATGAGTGGTAACATTTATATAATTGATAGCTGTGTTCTACTCATCAGTCCTTTTAAACCCTTAGAGTGAATTAAATCATTCAGAGCCTAATATTAAAGGAAGTTAAGTGCATTTAGAGAATCTTATCCTCTATTATTTACAAGTATTAGGATGACAGCTGTCACAAGCAGAAATATGAAGCTTAAGGACCCAAAAAGCCTCAGCCACTGCCTTGGCATGACAAGATGGATTTATTCAAAATACTTTTTATTGGTTGTGTGTTTTTCATTTGAATTCCAGTGCTTAGTCTAAAAATAGAAGCTGTTACAATTGCAGCATTGTCACATTCAGATTATGAATAAATTAGTCAGATACATGCAAATACACTATCTGTAATAAAAAGTCAAACAGTAGAGCCATAATTAAACTTTATTCCCATATTCATTTAACTTCTTAACAATCTGTGATCTTCTGGGATTATGTAAAAGTCCAATTTTTGGCATTTGAATTTTTTTAATATCTTTTTTCTGTTGTTTTCTGTTACAGCGCACAGTACATTTTTGGAAAGACAAGTGTAGGAAAGCACTTATCTTACATGTAGCGTCGACCATCATTCACTGTGTTTTTGTCAGCAATGATAGGGCTGTGTCCTGGAAATTCACAGCCAGGGAGATACTGCCAATAGCAGAGAAAGAGGGAAAAAAATGGCAAAACGACAAACAGTTTGAAAGGGTAATTGATGAGAGTTGCTTTTTTTCTCCTGTCTTTAAGTCTAAAAAAAAAAACAACAGGTGCAAGACAAGCGCAGCTGTCCTGAAAGCAGGAAGGAACACTTTGGAAAACTGGTTAAAAATGACAACAGCTTTTCCTTCTCTCTTATCTTTCTCTGCCTCTCGTTCACCCAAAGATAGCACTCTGTAGTCATGAATTTTTTATTTTCACACTTCTGAAAGAGAAGAGTGCTGTTTCTTCTAAGACTACTCTGCATACTAACTAGAAGCTCTTTGCCATTTTAGGGAAAAAAAATTCCTGTAAAGTCGATAGATATCATGTGGAATTGAGGATGAGTGATGAAGTAAGGAAATGATGGCTGGGAAGCACCATCAGCAAAATCTGATTTCTCTCTATGATTGCACAACCTCGCGACTCTGACCTCACTTCATTATAACAGTGGGGCAAACTGAAGGTCTTTCCTGCTTAGTGGAGTTTAAACGTTTCAGTGCAAATTTACTGTGTGCAAAGTTTAGTCTGGCTTTAGGGTTCATGACCTTTAAGATTCATGCACAGAATCGCTCAGCTTTCTCCCTTTTTGTAATTTTAACAGCCAGGGCAGCCAAGTTTAACTGTTGTGTTTCCACCTCCCAATTGCACAGATTAGGAAACCTTGACTTGTCAAAATATTCTTTAATAAACCCCCAAATAGATTAAACATCCATAACACAAAATTACTACAGCTATAAAAGGCCAATTTCTTTTCTTTGCCATTTTGTTTTAAAGTATGTAAGTTTTAATTGTTTTTCTTTAGCCGAAGGGAAATTTTTTATCTATTGTACATAGGAATTGCCTAAAACAATTACCGTAATTTCCGGACTATAAGCCGCGACTTTTGTCACACGCTTTCAACCCTGCGGCTTATACAAAGATGTGGCTTATTTGTGCATTTTTTCTAATGGCCACCAGGGGCGCTCGAGCAGAAAAGGTAAGAGTGAGACAGGTGATGTATGTGTAGAGGAAGACGCAAGTTTAATGTAACGTAACACGTCTCAGTGCTCAGGAGGAAGATGAAGACGGCTCTCACCGGTATGTTTTTTTAACCAGCCCTGTTAGTGCTGTGCTACTACCGTGTTGCTGCTGTGTTACTGCCGCATCACAGGCACTGTTTG